>JALIGW010000002.1:48255777-48288277 GCA_023053685.1 Diadophis punctatus similis | reverse complement strand
AAAAAAATGTCTGTGCATGCACAGAAGCAAAAACAAGATGACGCCACCTATGGCGCCGCCGAGAGAACTGGCTCAGGGCCGTGGCAGTCCTGGGTCGCTGCTGGTTCCAGTGACCCAGGCCGCCAAGTTACTACCGGTTCTATAGAACCAGACCGAACCGGGAGGAACCCACCTCTGATGAAGACAGGTTACAAATGATATTACTCATATTTTGTTAAATTAAAATTTATTATAATAGCTTGCCAACATTTGGGGGAGGGGCTCAGTATAACTTAGTAACACAAAGACTGCTATACAGTGTATGTTTCTATAATTTTCAAAAGAAAGAGTGTGATCTATTTTTGAAAACAACATTAGAAAACAAAATGAAATTGGCACATTTTAGCTACTTTAATTCCATTTGTTTAAGTTCCTTGTTCAACTTTGTCTGGGGTTAGATCCCAAGCATGGCCAGATCTGGTTAGTATTTGGGTAGGTGAGTCCCAGGAAATGCTCACACTCTTGGCTAGAGGACAAAATTGGAAGGAAGGGAGAAAGTTTCTATATTGCTCCCCAGAAAGCTACATGGACTTGTTCAGTAATTCACCAATAGTGAAGGAGACTTTATTAACTTTATCTAAGGCTCCTTTCTCTTCTGAAAGCATGGATTAAAATTCCACATTGGCCACAACCAATGTGTTTTACAGAAATTGTCCACAGTTTGGGCTTTGATCACCTCCACCTCACAATGGGGGAAAGGTACATTTCACTGTTGGGATGATAACCACCTGATGCATTTGTGTATGTAATATGGCGGATTGCATTTTGACATCACAATGTACGTTGCATCATTTTTTATCATTGGGGTTCATACCAAACATCTATGCTGCCAGGACCTTAAACAGTGGAGAATTGTTATCAGGCTGCCTCAGGGGATATGAAATATTGATTATCAGTTTTCTCAGAAGGGGCAAAGGAATAGGAGGGGAAGGGAATAAATGGAAGGGAAAGGATTTCCTGGGACACTGAGCTTCATGCTATCCTTCAATATTCTATGGAACACCAAATAGAAACATGGCTTTGGATTTGCCTTGAGAAATAGTTTCAGCCTAGGGTTGTTGTTGTTTTTAAAAAACAGATTACTGCTTTAATAAAAGAATGAATGATGGTCAAGAATTTTCAAGCTAAACTTTCATATAGGAATTATAACTCCAGAAAAGACAGCTGTCTGCTATACTTTTTGACAAATTTCATTGACTAGTGGTGTCTTGCTTATGAAGGATTAGAATAAATCTAAACATTTTATATGTTTTTTTAAACTAATAGCTAATATCTGCAGTTTCAAATTCAACCGAAAAATACAGGAAGCAAAATCTTGGACATCGCAGAGGTGCTGTTCAAAAGGCAATTGGACTTCCTTGGGGGGGGGGGCGTTTCTCCTTGAAAATGTTTTGCTTCTCATTCTTCAGTTCTGACTGAATGGTGGGAAATAGACGGATTTCTATTCGTTGCAAAAATATATTGTCAAAATATTGGACAAATGCAGAAGGAAGTTCAGATAAGTGAAAGAAGCTGTGCATGGAACAGAAAAGGAAGAAATATCTTGGAGTGGCCCATTGTTGTTATGGAGCTATCAGTAACTCTGTTCCTTTCCCACCCTACATCTTAAAAAAGGGTTCCCACAGAAAGTCCAACTGATCTTCACCTGATAGCCCTGGCTCTTGAAGTAATCAGCAGTAGGAGTTGCATTGTTCCCACACATAGGCTGTTCCTATGAACTGAAATCCTGCAGATGTGAAGAGTTTCTGTCTGTTTGGTGAGCTTACGCTCTTGAATTAATCCTTATGTATTCAGGCAGAACCAACAAAGACATCACTGCTCATGCAGATCCAGATACTCTGCCCAGACATTCTACACCAGTGATGGCGAACCTTTTTTGGTTCGCGTGCCAAAAGAGGGGGGAATGTGGGGGATCACATGTGTGCGTGCCCACACGCATAATTCCATGCACCCCCGCACATGCATGCATGATGCCCCTGCTCCCAGCATGCAATGGAACACCCATTTTTCGCTCTCCCCAGGCTCCAGAGCCTTTCTAGGAGCCTGGAGAGGGCGAAAACGGCCTTCCCCACCCCCTCTGGAGGCTGGAAACAGCCTGTTTCCCGACTCCCAGTGGGCCCAGAATGCCCAAAAATCAGCCGGCTGGTGCACACATGCACGCCAGACCTGAGCTCGCGTGCCCACCGATATGGCTCCGCATGCCACTTGTGGCACCCGTGCCATAGGTTCGCCATCACGGTTCTACACTATACATTAATATACAGAAAATAATGCTTTAGTTGATAGAGTTGGCATATTATTTTTTCTTGAATTTTCTAAGAAAAGTGGCTTTAGTTTGTCCACATCAATGGATAAATACTGCTAAGAATGCCACGATTTGGCCATTTAAGTATTTACGTTCAATTTTGAATACACATAATTTGTCAAGTTCTTTTTTATGCTTCAACAATGATTCACACACTGGTAACCTGTCACTTACACAGCTATGTAGTTATTTCCTTGTATTTGATTTAGAAGCTGTAGCTAGTACAGAATGCAGTGGGTGGGTGTTAAATTGTACACCTGGCTAAACACATCACACCAGGGCTAAACCACCTGCAGGCATTGTCGGTTGCTCTTAACTTACAAGATCTCAAACAACTTGGTACCAAAAAGGACAACAAGAGATAGGTCAATGGACAAGACTGGAGAGGTCCTTCCGCATTCACCAGGAACTTCAATGTCATTTTAGAATTTATCACAAGTGGGGCTTCTTGAGGATGGCACAATTCTGGAAGGTTCTCCTTCAATGCTTTTTTTTTGCAGCATATTTTTTAAAAATATATATTGCATTTTACTTCTTATATCTTTTTGTCTCTTATTTTGTGCAATGCTTGTTTAAAAAAGTTTATTAAAAATTAAAAATAAACCGAATATTTGTATTTAAAGCGTATTTATGGGTTCTGTAAACTTGCTATACCGATTCTCCTCATTTTTTTTCTGCCCTGAAATATAATACAAAATGAATAATTGATCTTTAAAAAAAAGATTTTTTCAAAACTCCCAAACAAAATGGAAAGTACAAAGCATGCTTACCCACTGGTAAGGAAAATCATTTTAAAGCCATTAATTACAGTGACCTCAAGCCAGTCTCCAGTACATGAAATATATTGGTTTGTGCAGATAATAGATTGTAAGGTCATATTGAACCAGCCTGCTGTAATTTTTGCAGTGAGTTACAGTCCATGTAAAAGGAGTGAATTATTGTAACTCTGGAAAGCAGGAGAATGATATGCCTGCCAGGAGGTTTTTAATGAGTCTTACAGTCCGAGGACTTCAATTCATTTTTTTTCTTCTTCTTAGGTGGCCATTTTTAAATATTAGCTCAAGTCTGCCTGAAACAAAGGGAAGAAATACGAGGGTGAGTCAAAAAGTAATGCCATTTTCTTTATTTCAGGTGAAGATTTTGATAAAAATACCTGAAATTTTTCCCAGTTATAAATGATTATATCATTTACGTTCTGAAATATTTTGTTTGAACTAACAAACCACTCATCATTAAGCTGTGTACTGCATTAATTTTTATTCGAAAAGGGCAAGAAACATTATAATGTTTTGAGAGATATTTTGTCATTGTGAGGTATATGCTATACATCTTTTTGCTTATTGCATTTCTGAAATGTTTTCGCATTCTATAGCCTTCTTTCTGGGGTGCTTTTAAAGACAATTTAATGGTAGTATATAAAGTGGACTTTGCCTCTTGGTCTTTTCATTCACAGCTTTTTATAGGTCAAAGGAGAAAATTGCAAGTGGCCCCATATGTGGATTATGGGTCATTAGGAAATGATACAGTTGATCAATACTTTTGATTGAAGGAAATAAAACAAGGCTGTTATTAAAGTATAATATCTCAAGAGTTGTTTCATTATTTAGGATTTCTCCACAAATACCTGCTTATTGGAGAACAAGTAATAGATTTAAAAAAAAACTATATTGCACAAAATGCCATAAGAAGAAAGTAAATGGGTGAGGAGATAAAGAACATTTCGCCTTCAGATTTTCTTTCTTGTTGTTAGTTGCGAAGTCATGTCTGACCCATCGCGACACCCTGGACAACGTTCCTCCAGGCCTTCCTGTCTTCTACCATCCTCTGGAGTCCATTTAAGCTCATGCCTACTGCTTCAGTGACTCCATCCAGCCACCTCATTCTCTGTCGTCCCCTTCTTTTTTTTTGCTCTCAATCTTTCCCAGCATTAGGCTCTTCTCCAGTGAGCCCTTCCTTCTCATTTGGTGGCCAAAGTTTTTCTTAAAAGGGCCAATTTTTCAAGGGTCAGAGAAAAAGGTTGATATTAAAATGTTTTTTAAAGGTCTGATGAACCTTAAGAAACACCATACAAAATACTGCACACAGGGAAAGAGATAGTAATATCAAGAAAATTTTGTGGTTCGACTGACCAGGGAGCTACTAGCTGGCTGGCTGTCTATTAATGGCTAATAGCAGCTATCTGTCTGAAAGTAAAAGGAATGTATTCATTTATTTACAGGCTTATAGGCTGCTTCAATCAAATGACTAGAACTCATTAGGGTGATAGGGAAGTTTAGAAAAGAGATAATGAATCAATGATGATGATCTCCATAATACACATCAAAGGAAGAAGTTAACTGTTTCAACGATTCCTAAGCAACACCTCACCTCCTAACAGGCAAACACCTGCTAAGAGAGCTGAGAGAATCTGTCCTGAATTGTGAGTAAAAGCATTCCTGAATTTTGAGTGAAAAGCACTCCTAAAATGCTGTCTAGTGTTGGACTACAGGCTGGAAAAACATTAAATGTTAACCAATTCACAAGAAAACATTATCACTGGGAAAGGAAAAGAAAAATCAAAACATTCATTATACTACACTCAGTTTCTGGTTGAGAAAGAAATCCTAAGCTCCGGGCTTGTTATAACACTATTTGGAATATGTGTAATACCAAAAATAAAGTATCTTTCATATAAAATAATACATATGTGGATACTCAAGCCAAGGAAAAATAACAAAAAGTCTTTCTTCAAAGTCCTGTTAAAACAAAGGGCAAATAGCATTTTAATAATATTTGGGAGAAAACACAAAATACATTTCTATTCATTTATTTATTAGGGAACAAAAATTTATTCCATAATATCAGAGGGAATAACATTTTAAATTTAATTGGTGCTTTCCTTTCCATCAACTTGTCTATTAAGTACGAAGGCAGTTGTAACCAGATTTCAGCACAAAATGTTGTAACAAATGTAAATTATCAATTGAATACCTTAAAAAAAAACCTGCTTGCTGCAATAATGAATGAGATCTGTGCTCTTACTAAATATCAGGGCAAGTTTATCAAATTCATAGAACTGTGCCAAAATAATAATGGTGTGCATCAGCTCTTTGATTCTGCTGGCAGTACAATGCAAGCACAATGAACACAATAAAGCCAATTATTTGGCTTTAATACAGTGCCTTTAACGTCCAACATCTTCTTGGTTTCTCAAAGCAAAAATGAAACATTTTAATAAGTTGCTCACAAAGCATATACAGTACTAAACAACAACAACCCATAGCTTTTAAGAAAGTATTTGTTGCTGTTGTTCAGTCACTAAGTCATGCCTGATCCCCTGGAATCCCATGGACCACAGCACGCCAAGGCCCCCTCTCCTCCACTGTCTCTCTGAGTCTGCCCAAACTCATGCCTACTGCATCAATGACACCATCTAACCATCTCATCCTTTGCTGTGCCCTTCTCCTTTTGCCTTCAATCTTTCCCAATATTAGGTTTTTTTCCAGTAATTCCTCTCTTCACACTTGATGGCCAAAGTATTTGAGTTTCAGCTTCAATATCTATCCTTCCAAAGAACAGTCACGGTTAATTTCCTTTAGGATTGACTGATTTGATCTCCTTGCAGTCCAAAGGACTCTCAAGAGTCTTCTCCAAGATCACAACTTGTAAGCAAAGTAAGTATAGCATTTGCTTTATTTAGAACCTCATCCCTGTGGTATTGGTCATTGGTGCCTAATATTTTCTGAGGTTTGGGAGCTCTTCTTGGTCAATCATCTTTGAAATTCTTTTTCAATCCTCGCACCACAGTAACAGGACGGTTTTTAGAATGGAGACATAAACTCTACAATTGCTGCTTCACCTAAGCTGTAATCCTCCAGATTCGGTGATCTAACATACTGTACTGAGTACGTATGTATACTGTACACCTAACATGCTGTATGTGTAGAAACTCATCTTGACTTACACCAATATGCAGCAAGGAGAGCAGAAGGGCTGCTCACCACTCTTCTCTTGTTGGATTGGACATGCAAAGAAAAATTCTGAACATGATTTCAGGGTTCTTAGTACCTAGGATCCACCCACAGGGGTGGGCTTCAAAAATTTTAGCAAGGGGTTCTCTGCCCGGTTGCTGGGTGTGGCCATGGTAGACATGACCTAGTTGATGTCCTGCACCATGGCAGAGGGGGACGTTTTTGCCCTCCCTGGGGTCCTGATGCTTTCCTCAAGCCTCCAGCAGGACAAAAACAGCCTTCCCCAGGTCCAAAGACCCTCTGGAGGCTTTCTTGAACTTCTGATAGGCCCATTTTTTGCCCTCCCTGAGCCTCCTCACGCACCCTGCACTTACCTGCATCCAAAATGGGCTGCATGGGGACTCCTGGGAGGGGAGGGGTGGGGTGGGCGGGGCCACCCAGGAGTAGGATTTGGGGGTTCTCCTAACTGCACAGAATCTTAGCTAGAGGTTCTCCCGAACCCTTGCGAACCCCCAGCAGCCCACCCCTGCCCACCCACGAGTTTTCTGGAACCACCAGTTTCTTTATTTCGTTATACAATATGTATCAGCAAGTGAAATAAATCCCACTGAAGAAGTCATTCAGTCTGATGTTTTTTAAAATAAAAAAGCTCTCTGAATAGTGATGCATGAAGTTATTACTGTGCAATGTATAATTTAGTTTTAATAGTTATTTTGGTTTAAGGTTACTGTTTTTCATTAGATACTGCTTACACATAAGCATGGTTAGAGGAGTTTAACTGCATAAAAATCCTGTGGATATAAAAAGATTAAGTGAAAGAAAAGCTCCTGTTGGGAACAGTATTATCATGGTATTAACTTGGAGCTGCTTTTTCATTTCTGTTCTTAAGAGTTGAAAATTAATGCCCTTTTCGGATCTCCAGGCCATTAAAATTAAGTATCCAACTAAAATCTTAATTGTTGGATAACTGAATATAATTTGGACTAATTTTAGGATTTCTTTCATCTTTGCCAATAGCAGTCCTCCTAAACAAATTACAAATATAATGATTCACAGCTATATAAATGTGATAAAATTATCATAGCAGTAGAACACTTAAGTTATGTGCTCTTGTAATCTTCTTATATGAAGTTGTCCACATCAATCCCATTACCAAGTTCTCATCCTGCCCTGCCCTGCCCTGCCCTGCCCTGCCCTGCCCTGCCCTGCCCTGCCCTGCCTTGCCCTCTCCTCTCCTCTCCTCTCCTTTCCTCTCCTCTCCTCCCCTCCTCTCCTCTCTTTTCTTTTTTTTTAATATAGTGCACTGAAATGTTTATGCAGAGGCTAGTTTAATGAGTTTTTCCCATTACTGGATAGATATAGGCTATGCCAGTGGTGAGTTATAAATGATTTTGCTACCGGTTCGCGCATGCACATGCGCAGAAGCGTCCAGGGTGGGTGGGCGGAGCCTCCCGCCACTGGCGCTACTGGTTCTAAGAACTGGTCCGAACTGGGAGCAACCCACCCCTGGGCTATGCATATTGTAATGTTGCAAAGAATAATGATATTTGGGCATGTGTTCCTTACATTTGAATGAATTTATTTACCTATCAGATTTGGATTCTGCTTTCTTCAGAGGACTTATTGTTCACCTATTTTATTCTGAGCACAACTCTCTTATCGGGTTGAAAGGAAGTGGCTAATTCAACACCACCCCAATTAGTGGCTCAGTAGAAATTTGGGCCCAGACCTCTCTGGGTGGAGATCTGGATCTTCAACCAATAGTCCAGACTGCCTTTTATTGTCGCTTTATGCCCAATGAAAGTTAAAGCAGAAATAATTCAATGGTATTTCACAGCCAACACTTCTGCCGCAACTCTAGTTCCAGGAAAAAGCTGTTGCTTATATCATTGTTCTACATCTGGAAGAGTGCTATACTGCAGCCTTTCCTTTGGATATGTTGGATTTGCCTTCGTGTCAGGCTCCAAAATCAGAAGAATAAGTACTGATTCTTCCAAGCATATTTCTTTAGTGTTCCATACCTATAAACATTGCCAAACTGAAGCAGACTACTACCTACATTAAGCATATACTCTTCATGTACAGTAGATACTATTGGGGAGGGGCTGTTTTCACCCTTATTCTTACACAAACTATCTGAATTGAGTTGCTGCTTATTTCTCTGAATGCGCTTCCTCCTTCCTGGGAATCCAGACTACATTCCATCCACCAAAGATCATTGTGGCCATGGTGGCGCAGTGGTTAGAGTGCAGTACTGCAGGTGACTTCTGCTGACTGCCTGCTGACTGCAATTTGGCAGTTCGAATCTCACCAGGCTCAAGGTTGACTTAGCCTTCCAGCCTTCCAAGATGGGTAAACTGAGGATCCAGATTGTTGCGGGTAATATGCTGACTCTTAAATTGGTCAAAAAGGGCTGTAAAGCACTGTAAAGCGATATATAAGTCTAAGTGCTATTGCTATTGTCCAACAAATCATAGTTTAGGAAATTTGTTAAACTGCTTTTATTTAAGGTTGAACAAAAATAAAACTATATAAATATTTATTATATACTGTTCTGCTGATCCTACACACTTTATGACTAACATTTTCATGATGACTGATGCACAGCATGTTTCAGGTATAAAAGCAAAAGAAGCTGATGATGTTCACCCCAGTGCTTTGTGCAGTCTTACTGAAATATTTGCTCAAATTAATAAGCAATATTTTTCTCCAGTAGAGAACTTCAAAGGATCTTGCTGTGCTTAGAGAAATCAATGGTCCTTGGCCTGATACAGTTAGTGCAAGTGAATAACAATTTTTTAAAAATGAGGTTACTTAATTTATTTTTATTTGTTGTCAAATTGTATCCCACACTGAAATTACTGGACTCTCAGCATCTTGCAAAGTAAACATGTTTATTTAATGGAAAATAAAACAATGGAAAATTTGTACCCTGTGACAATCACTAAGTGTTGTACCTCATGATTCTTGACAAATGTATCTTTTCTTTTATGTACACTGAGAGCATATGCACCAAAGACAAATTCCTTGTGTGTCCAATCACACTTGGCCAATAAAGAATTCTATTCTATTCTAAAACATAGAGTGAAGACAAATAATTTAATTTAATTTAATTTAATTAAAAGTTCTTATAGGCCGCCCAATCCCATAGGACTCAGGGCAGGGTACAACAAGAATAAGAACAATATACATAATACATGCTAATTTAAAAAAGACATTATATAATTTTAAAAACCATTCATTCATGGGGGAATCCGATCTTCTTCACCCCGCCTGCCGGAAGAGCCATGTTTTTATGGCTTTGCGGAAGGCCAGTAGAGTGGGGATAGTCCGGATCTCTGGTGGGAGTTGGTTCCAGAGAGATGGGGCTCCCACAGAGAAGGCTCTCCCCCGTGGACCCGCCAACTGGCATTGTTTGGCTGATGGGACCTGGAGGAGGCCAACTCTGTGGGACCTAACTGGTCGTAGGGAGGTATGTGGTAGGATGCGGTCCCGGAGGTAACCTGGTCCTGAGCCATGTAGGGCATTAAATAAACTTCAACATGCTTGAGCCTCTTTAACTTATTATGTAAGGTGGGCAATGTTGGGGAAAAACAACTCTCCAGTGGGAGGGCATTTAAAAGGGCTGGCCCCATCACTGAAAAATAATGCTTCCAGGCTTTGACCCCCTGACCACCCTCAAATGGTGGACAACTAACTGTTTCCCCCAGAATGATTGAAGTGGCCAGGCTGACACTAAGGGGAAATGCCATCACACAGGTAATTAACACCAAGCCATAGAAGGACTTTATAGATTAAAACTACTTTAAATTCTGCCCAGAAATAAATAGAAAACCAAAGCAGGTCCTGCAAAAAATGGTATAATGTGCATCTAATGGTCTGTATTCATTCAATCTCTTTATTGCACAGCTAAGGACAGCAGCAAATTCATTAAGTACTTTCTGTCTAAAAAAAAGAGCAACAGTAGCCAATGGGTTATGCTGCATCCTTGTTTTCAAGCAACATATGGCAGCAGAATATTCTGGCAGTTCCTGTTGCCCTAGCCAAGAGGAATTGCAAAGTCAGATCCAAGCTGTTGGTATAGCTCACTACTTCCCATTGAAACAAGGATGTCAGCCAGGAGGGCGGGGAAATTCATGCCTTCTAAGAATTCCAATGTAGGATTTCTGTAGCAAAGAGTTATAAATCTTATTCTCAAGCATTCAGTACCGATAACAGCAACCTAGCAGTTCTTCACACCATTACTGGAAATGGTCACTCTATGGGGTCTCAGTTCCTTGTGATCCCATTGTCATTTGTTTTTAAGAAAACTTTTTTTTTAAAGGCAGAAAAATCCAATGACTAAAAAAAGAAAGAAAAAAGTCCTGCTGGTATTATCCTGTTCGGTTCAAATTTCTCAAAACTGGTGCTTTACAAACATGGAAAAAAGAAAGTTAATGAAAAGATAAATGGGCAAACAGGAGTGACCTAGTGCCAGGATGGTCAAACTGTTCCTTTTCGATCCTTGGTATGTGGTCTATGGAGCTCTTCAAAACTTGCTAGCTTATGATCATTCTAAATGTGCCAGAAGGGGCATTATGGCTCAGCGGTAAAAGACGCTGAGCTTGTCAGCTAGAGAACTGACAAACTGGGTTCAAGACCTGAACACTGCACGACTGGATGAGCTCCTCTTATTTGTTCCAGCTGCTGTCCACCTAGCAATTCGAAAGCATACAAATGTGACTAGATAAATAGGTAGCACTTCAATGGGAAGGTAACAGAGTTCCATATGCCTTTGGCATATAGCCATGCTGGCCACATGATCAGGCAAATGTCTTTGGACAATGCTGCCTAAGAAATGGGTATGAGCACCATCCCTAGAGTTGGACATGACTGAACAGGGGAAACCTTTACCTTTATAAATGTGTCAGAAAAGGATCTTATGGGGAGTAATCCTTTGAACAGTATTTAATCGTTTTAATTTCAATAATACTTTAATTAAATTAGTTCAATCTAGCTTTCATCCTGACCCTGCTATTTCTTTTCCCATCCACTGACTTCTTGGAATGCAGCCAGTCCCAGCATGTCACTCAAATAGAAACTTTGGTCCTTGGAAAGTGTGCATGCACTTGGTCTGTGATGGATGTAGTTTTTCTTGCTCTTCAGATATTTTGAATTTCAGCTTCCATCTTCCCTCATCAATGATCGAGCTGGTGATAGGAGTCGGCGCTCAGCAACATCTGGAGAGCTACTTGATATCCTTCCCTACTTTACCAATATTGTAATCTCCACATGCTGCACAAGGCAGGATAAAACCAGGGCATATTTTGCTTGTTGAACACCATCATCCAGAAAATTCCATTTTCTGATCTAAATGGTCAAGGAAAAATATGAATACTGAAGGTAAGACATCTACTAAACTTTAACTTTCAAAATAGCTTTCTAAAGCCTGAGTTAGAACAAGATAACGTTAACTGATAGGGTTTGTTTTAGTCATTTAATTAAACATCGCCTAAGTGTTAGTTTGAGTCCCCACTCAGTTGGGAAGTGAGTGAAATCTTAGACATGTTCTCATTTCTAAAAGTGGCAGCTTCTCTGCCAAGGTTTTCTCTTTCTCTTCTTACAGGTATTTATTGACCAAGTCACATTTCATTCCACTGTTCTGCACAATTAAATTCTCTTGAACTGACTTCAGTAAAGTCCTGTGGTATGCAACAGTTTGCCCCCCCCCCCAAAAAAGGACTAAAAGATGTTGCTGCACTTGCGGTTCTGTAGATAGGTATTTTGTTCTGCAATTACACAACGGTTGAACAATTTCAGGATCTATTTTATGGTTGCCAGTCTAAAGTGTTTTATTTGATCAATTCAAATGTCATCAAGGCCAGTGGATTTCATGTGCTTAATGACATTTCTAGTTCCCCATTGTAAAAGAGCCTTTAAAATTCTCATTTTCTTGAGGTACCTGCCATGCTACTTTCTCTTTCAGCAATTTGTTTGAAGGTTTGCCATACAAGGGAATTGGTTATCTGTTGTATATGTGTTGTTCCACCTTCCTTGGGTCATTGCTCAAGTTTCTGATAGTGATGTGGGTCATGTCCACAACAACAGGTCAATAAATTATTCCATGTCTCGTATATTTCAAATGTGAAAATACTGTGTTGTCTACTAAAATATCAATATTGTTCATGTAGTTATTGTTATATATAATGGATGAGTGGAATACAAGAACAGGGCCATCTTTTGCCTCACTGTAGGTAACCTGACATCATGGTGCAGATTTTTGACATAGTGTTAATAACTTTATATCCTGCATGCTGAGGCATTGCACCATAACACCTGCTAAAAGTTAGCTTTTTATTCTTTTAAAAAAATAAACTAATATATTAAAAAATATAATGTACTTAACCAACAATAGTGCAAATGTTGCGAATGAGGAATAAGGTCTGTGGCAATTTACTGCTTAGGGTTAGACTTAGCATTATTGCTGACAAGATTCAAGTCCACGTTGCATTCATTTTTTTCTATCAACCATTTCAAGAGCTAGAGACTTGAAATCATGTATTGTTCCAATAGCTTACTTTTCTCAGGATTCAACTCACTTTCTTTTGTGAACTCAAAATTTTTACAACTCACTTTCATAGTTTTATATCAATTTGAAAGGGGAAAACGATTTTAAAAAATCCCAGTAAGACTACCTTTTACTGCAGTTTTAATAAGCAAATATACAAACACAACTGAATCTAGATGATCAAAGAAAACATTGTGAAATATTTATAAAGGTTGCTTTGTGCTTGTCTAAAATGTGTGTGTAAATAGACATGCTCAAAAGCTTTTCTGGGCCTTCAGACATTAGTTTCTCCTGATCCAGAAATTCTAACATGTATTTTACTATTCAAATTCTAAGCACCTATGTCACATGGAATTAGCTGTCAGATGGCGAGAGAATGAAAATCTAAAGTGACTCACACAACCTTTATGGATTACAGTCACTAAGTGGCTAACAAGATTTTCACAAGAAATCTTTTATTATCTTGCAGCAATTCAATCTTGACCCAGATACTGGCTCCACTCTAGAGGGAATGAAGCTGACTCATTACCCCATAATGTGAATCACCTTCTCACTCAACGCTGAATAAATCAATATTCACTTTAGCACTTGCCTGAAATACACACCAACCTAAGAAGTTTCATTACTATATAATTTTATTACTCTTTATTTCTCAAATATTTAGCAAGTGGCATAAAATGTTAGACTAGAAGTGATGAACCTTGAGCTCAAAACCTCATTTAGCCATCAATTTGGAGTTTTAGCCTAATTAACTAACAAGGTTTTACAGAAATAAAACTTAGGGGAAGAACCATATAAGTTGCCTGAGAATTCATAGAGAAAAGTAGGGTGTTAATTTACATATATGTATGTTGCCAATTGTAATACCAACAATGGCATTAACAAAATAACCATCAGTCAATTGCGAAAAGCAAATTCACTTGACACAGCTGACCTTCTGTGATGGTACCTTTAACAATATCTGCCTAACTCAGGGAAAAGTTCAATAGTTGGATACAAATGCCAAATCATTATTATTGATTAAATGTATTGGCTATCATCCATCTTACCACAAGGTGCAGTCTATACATCTGGCTTACTGTGCAACAAACCATAATAACAACAACTCTCTGACTTGAGAATTCAAATAGACAAGCAGTTGCCATATAACACCCTAGACCAGTGATGGCAAACCTATTTTTGCTCAGATGCCAAAAGGGCACATATGTGCGCGATAGCGCTCGTGCGTGTGCCCACACCCATAATGCAATGCCCTCCTCCCCACGCATACACACACAACACCCCCATGCTTCTCCCCGCACATGTGTGCAGGGCTCACTGAAGCCTCCAGAGCCTGTGGATGGCAAAAATGGATTCCAGGTGATTTTCAGCCTTCCGGAGGGCGGGGGGAGGTCTCTGAACTTCTGGTTTGGCCGTTGGGCCATTTTGCACCTTCCCCAGGCTTCAGGAAAGCCTCCGGAGCCTGTGGATAGCAAAAAATAGACCCAACAGGCCTACTGGAAGTTCGGAAACGAACTTCTGGTTGGGCCGTTGGGGCCGTTTTTCGCCATACACGGGCTCTTGAGGCTTTCCTGAAGCCTAGGGAAGGTGAAAACAACCTCCCCCCACCCTCCGGAAGGCCAAAAATCAGCTGGCCAGCATGCACATGCGTGCTGGAGCTGACATAGGGCAACGCCTCGCGTGCCCTCAGATATGGCTCCGTGTGCCACCTGTGGCACGCGTGCCATAGGTTCACCATCACGGCCCTAGACTAAACAACAATAAATAAGAAAGACAAAAATATCTAGATAGTGGACATTGCAGTACTGGAGAAAATAGAACAGAAGAAAAAAAACTGGAGAAAATCACAAAATATCAAGACCTGAATTAGAAGCAGAACATTTTTTATCTATTTGTGGCAAATAGTAATCGCTGCCTTGGTTGCAATGCCAAAACAACTGGAACCACCTGAATACCATTGGCATGGTCAAAATCACAAGGCATGGCACACAAAAAATAAGTGCAAAGAAATAGCTACGTAGATGGTGCCAACATAAGACTTCATACACATTTTTGAGTCTCTGAAATCCCATGGTTTGCTTAAGATTAAACCATCCTTCTGACAATCCCAGTATTGTATGGAATTTTTTTTAAAAAAACTAGTTTTAGAATCTTGTTTATGGATTTTATTGGATTCAGCAAGCAATTTCATTTAGAATGAATGATAGTTAATGTCTTCAAAGTTGGATTCCAGGACAAATGACGAATTCTTCCTTTTTGGTGCAGTTATGTGCAAAATTGTCATAAATCAGAAAAACAAATGCAACTTGTCCTCGACTTTCAACCATTTCAACTAACAAATGTTTCAAGTTATGACAGACTTTTAAAAATTTACTTACAGTTGCAATTATTTTACCATTTTCTGACACAAAATGGAAAAACACCCACATTGGATATTCTAGATTCACTTAATGATCATATAGTTCATTTAACAACCATGGTAATTTGCTTTACCACATTGTAAAAATAGTACTAAAATCAAGTCCAGGCATGTGGTGGGTCAATTTACAATGCCAATGATTTACAACTGCAATTCTAGGCTCCCTATCTTGAGTAACACAAACCTTGTCTGTATGTAGCTTCCAGACGAACTTTCAATTATCAAGGGGCAGGGGGTTCTAAAAACTATCTACTGAATTAGAATATAAATACACTTAGTATTTGCTTGGCAGAAAGTCAGACAGGGAAAAAAAACCTTAAGAGAAATGTATTAGTTGAGACCAATACTGCAATCGACTATTTACTACAAGTAGTCCCCAATTTACAATCATTCATTTAATATCCATTCGAAGTTATGATGGTGCTGAATGACTGGTCCATAATCAAAATTTGGGTGCTAGACAAAGGCATGTATTCACAACAGTTTGTGACTTTCCCAGGGAGCTTCCAACAAGCAGAGACAATGGGAAAGCCAAATTAGTTTAACAACTGTGTGATGTGCCTAACAACTGGGACAAAAATATCAAGCGCAACTCACCCAACAGTGGCATTGATTAGCAATGGAAATTCCAGTCCTAAATGTGGTCATAACTTGAGGACTTCCTGTACCAGTTAGAGTTGAATATAGATGGTTTCTTAGCAAATAATCACAGGATTATTTATTTAATTAATTAATTAAAACACACAGAGAGAGAAAAGCACCCTGGAAACCTATCCTATATATACACACTATATGTCCATCCCAATATTCAATTTTTGGGAGTCTTCCTCCTGCCTTTGGCTGTTCTTTCTTGGCTTTGGAGTTCTTTATAATCTGTTCCTTGTTTACAAAATTATTCATGGGCATAGGAATTGTAGATTTTTCTGATGTAAATCAGCTGCAGTACTTATATCCCACCCTCTTTCTGTAATCATGGATTTAGTTGCCTCCCATTAGAGTTTGAAGGTTTGGTCTTTTTGTTTTGGCATAACAGACTTGCACAATTGTCCCTGTGAAGGTAGAAATCAGGTATAACTGTTCATATCCAACTTTTGCCAATTAATTTTCAGAACATATAAACTGGGAAAGCTCCCATAGGGTTCTATGGCATTCTTTTTTTAATGCCTACTCACTTACCTACCTATTGACTGGAAAAATGTAACTACAGAAAGTGAAACACTTGGACAAATAAAATGTGTTTGAACTTAACCGCAATATGTGTGAGTTCATGATCCTTATCAACATGAATATGATGCCAAAATCAATATTTCCAGTTGCTGTTGTCCAAATACTCTTAACATCAATACTAATGGTCTTTTCTCATAGATTTAATTTTTCATGATTGTGATTGTATTTCTTTAACAAAGAATCATTGCAGAGAACTGAAGCATCATTCAAACAAGATGCACTGCTCCATTGATCTTAGAGGAAATTTGCCTTACTTACAGTAACAATGGACAGAATCTACAGAACATACACAAATCTATATATTGCTATAACAATTAGAAAGTGTTAATCAATTTTTTTCTTGTCATTTTCTTGCAGACTCCAGCTGTGACTCAAAATACATTTCCTGAAAAATGAAAAAGTCTGAAAAATAGCCTCTTTTTAAAAGAACAATTCTTTCTTCCAGCAGTTGTAAAATAATTTTGGTATGCGTGGGAATGAAGTTCCTTTGAACAACTTTTGACCCAGCCACATACAACAGAATACAGGTAGAACTATTTCTTCTACTTTACCCCACAATATTCTTGTCCAATCATAGCTTCTCTTTAGGAAATTTGTATTGATTCAGCTCCAAAAGCCACTCACTGAGATTTGTGGCATTATAAGACTTTTCAATGCCCTATTTCCATAAGCAGCTCATTGTGGTGGCAAAAGGTCAGATTAATTCTAAAAATGGATCTTAAGAAACAGAAAATACTAATACCCAAAAATGTTCTTCAGGATATAACAAAGAAACAAATTAAGAATATTTCTTTTTCCAAATAGAATCAAAGCTACCCACTAACTTTAAAAGTGATCTTTAGTCATTCTTGGAAATAACATACTTACTGATGGGAATATGCTGTGATTGTATCAACTGGACAAAACATCTGGGTTGCATAATGAGAGCAGAAATTGACAAAAGAGCTCCAATGAATACACAAGACTGCCATAAATTAATGTTTCTCTTTAAGATGATGTTTCAGTAGAGACAACCACAGAATATTATATCATAAATAGATGGATAGAATTATGAGAGAATCTTGAAGTAATAATGGTTAACAAATAGTTTTAAATCCCACAAATGTTTTTGTAGTAGAAAAACAAATGGTTTGGCATTAAAAATTATACACTCTTGTGTTATGGAACAACTTACATCCTGATTACTCATTGCCACCTTATGGCACAGTGTTTTCCAGTCTGGTGGTTTTCATTTAGGGACCACAATTCCCTGATCTAACTTGGCTTGCCTACGAAAATGCTGCATTCCTTGTATTAGCAGTAGCAAACATGCTTTTGATGAGAAATTACACTTTATATTGTGCAAAAACCTTTTTTTTTCAAAGAATGAAGACATTTTCTTATAGGCAGTTTTAACTTAAAACAACAAGCTAAAGGAAAATCCAAGAAAGCAAAGGATAAAGCAATAAAATTTAGACAGAATGAAGCATGAAAAGCAAATTCATATACAGTTGCCCTTGCAGTCCCAAAAGGGCACCCTTTGCTAATAAAAAATATAATAGAGTGTCTAGAAAAGAAAACTTTACAATTATTGTTTATAAGCTGTTAAAGTGACATCTAATAAGAAACTGGAATATGCACACATCCACAACAGTAGAAATTAGTGCAACATTCTGAAGTCATACTTCTTTTTAGCCAACAAAATTTATTTGTGTAAATTGAACACCTGTGCATTATTTCAAAAATATTTAGGTCATAATGATGCGTGTTTTATAAAAGTTAACTAACAAGAAGTTAAAGAAAATGCATAATATATTTTTAGGATTGCAAACAGTATGACATTATAAGGATGAAAGAACATATATTTTCAGTCAAGTATTCAATATTGCAATAAGAAGCCTTTTTTCTGATGCGTGAACAAGCATTCTTTCATCAGGAATCTTAATTAGAAAATTGTTTTGAAATTTGGTAATCTTATATACACGTGCATGTGCACATACACATACACATAGTTGATGTTCTATATATTTCTTCTTTTAAAAAAGAGAAGAACAAGCAAGATGATATGAGTAAGACTAATTGACTTCTCTACAAGTAAGTGATATTTAAGAGAGCTCCATTCCTTTTTCTTCTTTTGTTTCTTTTTTCTTTTTGCAAACAACAATGTGCTAGGTCAAGGGTGTCAAACTCGCGATGACACGGAGTCACATGACGTATCACAACTTTTTTCCCTTTCGCTAAACTGGGGGTGGGCGTGACCAGCACGTGACGCATCCAGCCCGTGGGCTACGAGTTTGACACCCCTGTGCTAGATAAAATGAAATAGAAGAGTCACGATTAAACATTAGTGTACTGTACCAGCCACTAGGGGCTGTTCTAGGAGCGGAAACAATGATCGTTTGTGATTGGCTGAGCCATTTGACAGCCGACTATAAAAAGGAGCTGTCAAACAGTACCGGGCAGTTCTAGTTAGGAAGTGGTTACTGGGTTGTAGTTGATAAAGGTTATTAAATGTTATGTTTAGCAGCAACTACGAAGTTGCCTCAGTTATTGCGCCCACCGATCAAGCAATATAGCAATTAGTACTTACTATAAAATGAAAATTTGAGATACATAGCTGTCAAAATTACACTAAAGATTGAGATCAATCCCCTATGTATGAATGTTGGTGTGTTTTTTAACTTTTTTAACTTTTTAATTATTATTACTGTTTTAATTATTATTACTGTTTTATGTTGTTCTTAGACAATGATGTGCGCCGTCCTGAGTCCTACGGGAGTTGGGTGGCCTATAAGAACCATTAATAAAATAAATAAATAAAATAAAGGTTTTGTGTGTGTACTTGTGTGTGTGTTTTCAATATGAGAGTTCACCAAAATGTCAAATAAATAAAGATGGATGATGAATGTGAAGCAAATATGGGCAGAGGTTAAAAAAAACTTTAACTTTAAAGATTTCCAAACAAAGATTAACATTACAGTCTCTCAGGTCTCATAGAACCCATCAAATCTATTTAAATTTGTTTACCGTCTCAGAGTGTAATAAAAAGCACTATATCTTGAATGGCTTGATGCCTTGATGGCAGCAATGAGATGCATACGTTTGTTAACTCCTGGCTGCCATTCATTAACAAGATTTTTGCAACTCAGATATAATAGTCCTACTTAACCATTCTACAACATATTATATCAACTTCCTTCTTGTAATTCATAATGATTGGAGAGTTCTGATAACATTAAATAAATGTGATTCAAATGTGATATTAGATTTATTAACCAAAAACTGCACCCGACAGTTGCATTTCTGATTAACCTAAGCAAAATTTGAAAACAGCTATTAAGTTTAATTTCAAACCTTGGCGAATGTCAATTGGAAATGACAAATTACTGGGTTCAGACAACAGCCAATAAGATAAGAAACCAACTGAAATGACTGTAATGGTTAAGATGGTGCTGCATCTTAACCATACTGGTTGAATACATGTGAACACAACCTGTTTGATTTTATGACTGAATTAACAATATTAATTAATTAAAATATTAATTAATTATGGGTGTACTGTGTATATACATACAATGACAATAAATTATTATTAATTATTATTATAGGATTGTGCTAACTAAATGTTACGCCGTTCAGATATAGGTCAAGAAAATATACTGGTACCGATCATCCCTGAGATTGTGTTTAAAATTATCATTTTCTCTTTACCAAAATCATATCAAACTTGAATAAATACCAGACAGACAGAAAGGCAGAGTTGCATGGATATGAGAAAGATTGAGTGAGTGAGAGACACAGAGATGTCCAGTCCATTTATGGATCTGTTTACAAATATGCATTGCCATAAAATTATTAAAATGCAGTTAATAATTAAAAGCTCTTTTGGAAATCTACCAGACTAGGGTAGATCTTTCCAGACCCAGGAGGGGACTAATCTCAGCTCCCAGTCACAAGTTGTTCCAAGCCACAAGGTCCACTCTGGAAAATGCAGCATTAGCCATTGATGATAAGTGTTGAGTTGTGGGAATAATGACAGGAGACAGACTTCAAAAGAAACTTGTTTGTTTGTTTGTTTGTTTGTTTGTTTGTTTGTTTGTTTGTTTATTTATTTATTTATTTATTTATTTATTTATTTATTTATTTATTTATTTATTTATTTATTTATTTATTTATTTATTTATTTATTTATTTATTTATTTATTTATTTATTTATTTATTTATTTATTTATTTATTTATTGTTCTTATATGCCGCCCAACTCCCGAGGGACTCAGGGCGGCATACAACATATTACAAGAACAATTAAAAAATGGTAATATTGGATTAAAATACTTACAAAAATTAAAACAAACCAACATTCATACATGGGGAATTGATCTATTTCACCCTGCCTGCAGGAAGAGCCATGTTTTAATGGCTTTACGGAAGGCCAGTAGGGTGGAGATAGTCCGGATCTCTGGGGGAAGTTGGTTCCAGAGAGATGGAGCTCCCACAGAGAAGGTTCTCCCCCGTGGTCCCGCCAACCGGCATTGCTTGGTTGATGGGACCTGGAGGAGACCAACTCTGTGGGACCTAACCAGTCGTAGGGAGGTATGTGGTAGGATGTGGTCCCGAAGGTAACCTGGCCCTAAGCCATGTAGGGCTTTAAAGGTTAAAACCAACACCTTAAATTGCGTCCGGAGACTAATGGGCAGCCAATGCAGCTGGCGGAGAATAGGTGTTTCGTGGGTGTATCTTGGGACACTCACTACAGCTCGCGCAGCTGCATTTTGCACCAGTTGCAGTCTCCAGATACTCTTTAAGGGTAGTCCCATGTAGAGCATGTTACAGTAGTCCAGCCGTGAGGTGATGAGGGCATGAGTGACCGTGAGTAAGGCCTCCCTCTCCAGGTAGGGTCGCAATTGGTGCACCAGGAGAACCTGTGCAAAGGTCCCCCTAGCCACAGCTGACAGATGTTAATCCAATTTTAGCTGTGGGTCTAGGTGAACCCCCAAATTGCAAACCCATTCTGAGGGAGTTAATTTCTCTCCCCCAAGAACCAAGGAGGGGCAATCGACATAATCCCTAGAAGGCAATATCCATAGCCACTCGGTCTTGTCAGGGTTGAGCTTGAGCCTGTTCATTCTCATCCAGACCCTAACATCGTCCAGGCATCAGCACATTACATCCACTGCTTCCCTGAATTGAGACGGGGTGGAGATGTACAACTGGGTGTCATCAGCATACTGCTGGAACCTCACCCCGTATCGTCGGATGATCTCACCCAGCGGTTTCATGTAGATGTTAAACAGGATGGGTGAGAGGACTGACCCCTGAGGAACCCCACAAATCAGGGGCCTAGGGCTCGACATCTGTCCTCCTGTCAACACCAACTGCGTCCTGTCAGAGAGGTAGGAGGAGAACCATTGTAAAACGGTGCCTCCTGCTACCAACTCACCGAGTCGTCGCAGAAGGATACCATGGTCAATGGTATCAAAAGCCGCTGAGAGGTCAAGTAGCACCAGGATGGAGGAATGACCAACATCCCGGGCTCGCCAGAGATAATCCATCAGGGTGACCAAAGCAGTTTCCATGCTGTAGCTGAGCCTGAAACCCGATTGAAAGGGATCTAGATAATCAGCGTCATCCAATAACCGTAGGAGCTGGAGTGCCACCACTTTCTCAAAAACCTTACTCACAAAGGGAAGGTTGGAGACTGGACGGAAGTTATTTAAGTCCGCTGGGTCCAGGGAAGGCTTCTTGAGGAGGGGCCTCACAACTTTTAAAGGTTGCGGCATAGATCCCTCTCTCAAAGAGGCGTTCACAACCACCTGGAGCCAGCCGCGTGAAACCTCCCTGCTGGCCGAAACCAGCCAGGAGAGACACGGGTCCAACAAACAAGTGGAGGTGCTCATTGCTTCTATGGCCTTTACTTGGTAACTTCTCTGTACAACCAGCAACTTGCATTCTGACAGCGAGCCCTTTTATATGGAGCTGTCAGATGCCTCAACCAATAGCGTTTGAGCATTCTCCCGCTCAAACGCTGGAGCTGGGTGAAACCATGTACACAGTTAATACATAACAATAAGCATGGGCAATTGGGCATAGCAGGATCTTCAAACACTGCTTCCTTGTGGATCAGAAGTTAGACAAGGAGAGGTACAACTGGATGTGTCATCAGCTT
Source organism: Diadophis punctatus similis (assembly GCA_023053685.1). Lineage (NCBI taxonomy): Eukaryota > Metazoa > Chordata > Lepidosauria > Squamata > Dipsadidae > Diadophis > Diadophis punctatus. The sequence goes on along the minus strand of JALIGW010000002.1, from coordinate 48,265,646 downwards.
TCTAATGGCAGTTAGGAAAACCACACATGCTCTTTCCTATCAGTTTCTTACAGATGATGATAACATGAGAGATAACGTAATATAAGCAGGTTAACTATTGTGAATTTCACACCTTGCTTGAATAGAAATGTTTGAAGACAAATTTTCCAGCCAATTTTCCAGCCAATTACTGCAGCATTTCCAACTGCTTTTCTGGGCAAAGAATAGCTGGGTAGATAACTGCTTTTCAGAATCAAGTTTTGTTTCCTATCTGGTTCTTCTATATTATTTGCTGAAAGTGTCAGCTATCATGAACTACAAACTCATACTGAGTGGTTTATTACGATTTCCAGCATACAGAACGCCATATAGAAAGTATATCTCTGCCTGATGGCAGGAGGCTGATGAAATCAATCATCTTGTGAATATTGAAAACAGATTGCTTGCTAAATGAAATAGATTTTGGAAAATATCTATTTCGGAAAACATTTGCTTCAGTTCCCCAATTGTGCTATTCTTAGCTAATTTGTGCATGTGTGTATACTGTGCATGTGTATGCATGAGAGTATTTTTTTTCCAGACTGATATTTCTAATTGGATGTTTCCAAACAGTGATGTTAACAAGAAACCAGGCAACCAGATTCTGCTGGTTGCTGTGGAGGAACCACGTTGAACAAAATTCATTTTGCTTGCAGTGTGGATCAGTACTGTTTGTTCATCTGTATGTTAATTGGTCTGTGTCCTTTGCACACTGTTGCATTTCAGCCAGCTGTTTCTGTGTGTCTCCATTCCTTTTGGCTTTCAAATTTTTATTTTCAAAAGGAATTGGCTTAATGATGGGAAAGTAGGCATGGCAATAGCACTTTTATGTGAAATTATTTAGATGCGCTTAGCTTTCCGAGCTGTTATATAACACCGGCTGCCTTCAACTAAGTACGTCACAACTATCTTAGCAACAGGAAGTTCTGTTCTGTTGTATAATTCAGTTGTATTTTAAGATGCATAGTACTAATATTGATCACATTAAAATCTGACATATTTTGAAAATAGAACGTGATGGTTTCAGTGTCAAGATATATTAGAAAAGAGAGAAGCAGCTGTCCTTGTTTATTTAGTATGTAATAATATTTTTTTAAGAATCAAAAGTTTAAGATTTTATTATGGAATTGAGAGAATTTTGGATTACTTTAGCAGGAAATTCCATATGCTCAAGCCTGAATATTGTTAAAGAAATTAATTGCTTAATTGCTTGTAGGGTATTGCTAAATGGTTAGAATAATTTCTCCCAATTTAGTTCCCTAAGTATGGTGGACTGCAGTTCCCACCATCATGATAACTGGAATAATAGTAAATTTTAATAAATCTTGAGGGGAGAATTCTGAAGGGATATCCACTTTTCTCCTGCTACTATTGTAATAATGATGTGTCGTCTATAGTTTGGGGGGAAAATCACTTTAACTTTTAAGAGACTCTAGAGAGAAGACAAACAAAAAAGAGCAAGTCTGAAAAGTGGCTTTTTGAGGAAAAGCTGCTTATGTAAGTCAAGCTATGCTAAATAACACCTAAGGCTCATCTAGTCAAAGTTTGATTTCCATAGTAATCGAGCAAGTTCCTGTTTGGTCTAGTGGTTAAGGCACCAGGCTAGAAAGTAGGAGACTGTGAATTCAAATCTCATCTTAAACTATGAAAGCCAGCTAATAATCAGGGGTCTCCAAACTTGGTCACTTTAAGACTTGTGGACTTCAACTCCCAGAGTTCCTCAGCCAGCTTAAGTTTAAGCTTTGCTGGCTGGGGAACTCTGGGAGTTGAAGTCCACAAGTCTTAAAGTGACCAAGGTTGGAGACTCCTGAGCTGGGTGACTTTGGGACAGTCACTTTGTCTCTCAGCTTGACACATCTCATAGGGTTGTTGTTGTGGGAAAAACAGGAGGATGAAGGTATGTTGGATATGTTTAAAATAAAATAAAATAAATCTGTCAAAAGTCCACCTGGACAATATATCAATATTCATCACATTACTTCAAAGGTACTCTTTGCCTGGAGGTTGCAGCTCAACATATTTGCAGGATATCTAATTGGAGGAAGGCTATTAACCAGCTGCTGGTTATAGTCTGTCATAATTCTTTTTACACTAGTACCAGTTTACTTACTAGTACCCACAAAAATGGCTACATAACAATAGCATAGTTGGGGATAGATATAAATTGCAATGAGACTCTTTTTTTTATCGAAGCAGTACAAGCGAAATGCTTTGTGTGCAAACTTGTGTGACAGATCCTGACACAAGGCAAATCGTGCTGTGACAAACAGCAAGGTGTACACTTCAAATAAACAATTATTGGCGTTATAAAATGGCAGCACATTATTAATGACTTCTGTTTTTACTTTGAAGAAAGAATGTTTAATTTCAGGTACTTTAACAACTTTCTGTATACTGTATTTTGGCTTGTAAAGATCTGCTTTTTTCTCAATAGTTAATAAAAAAAATTGGTACAGCCTTGTTGACGAAGATTGAAAATATATGGTGTAATGATTTGCAACCTGTAGGTTCAGAATATATATTACACCATTCATTCATTCATTCACATTAGAAACCATTTTTTTTAGATTTTTGAAATTTAATTAAAATTTAAATTATAAATAAAACAAATCCACATTTTTCCTCATTTAGGAGTATTTTTTCTGATCATGGATCTTGGTTCCTTTATCAACAAAAGAGCTCACTTGGAGTGAGGGGACATATGAATTCATTGTTAAAATTAATATAATCACTGCAGCCCCAAATATTAAAGCAAGCAAAACTAAAGTTACCCTTATACCGTTATACAGAGATGAAGTTTGGGGCTTAAAGCATGCACCATTACAAGAGCAAATTCAATAATGCTATTTGAGAAGTATTTTGAGTGTGGATAAAAGACCTCAGCTGGTGTAGTTACAGCCAAACCTGGATTGTATACACTTTATTTTTTGTCTAAGGGCATATATTGGTGCAAAATCATTGCTATGGTAACTGACAGGCTTTCAAAATTGTATCTGATGGACAAGACTAAATCTCAGTCAGAGGCATCTTGGATTGCACAGCCACAAACTATATCAGGGGTTCCATATTTCTTGTCCAACTGCCTCTGGAAAGCAAGTTGAAAAAACTGCTTCACACACACAAAAATCGGATATAGAAGCTTAGAGAGAGATAACTGCTTTCAGTAAAGCCAGCAAATTGAAATGGATGACTATGTAAACACACCTTCAAAATTGCAAATTATTTAAACATATAAATGTCCAAGCATCTTAGGGGGATATTTACTCAAGCAAAACTAACACAATGATAAAATATGGAAAGTTTCACCAAGTTTCTTACAACAAATGTACTTGTATTTGTGGAGCTCAAGAGATAGAAAACATATATTATTTGATTGTTTATTGTATAAGAGAGAGATTAATATCTTGTATTTCACATTGGATGAATGGCCCATTGGGATCCATACATTAAAATAACGTATTTCATGTGCAGTCAGAATCCAAATATAGCACAGTCCTTCATCTGCACAAAATGTTACAAAAAATGTTTAGAACTACTTGTGTGGATCTGATTGGGATAAGTGTGACACAGAAATATGATTTACATTTCCTTTTAGTTCTGTCTATTTTGTTACACATGTTCTTATCATTTCTCGGTATTTTGTATCCTGATACAGCTAAAAGCTAATCAATAAAATATTATTGTTATAAATAAACCCATTTAATTTCATTCTGAGGATGACTTTTAGGGTTGAAGAAATTAAATGCACCATGATTTTCATGGATGCTACTTTGAGGACCAGGCAGATTTACAGTATATGGGAAGCCTCAAACCTTTGAATGAAGATTTAGTGGCCCCATTAAATAAATTATTAATAATCCTACTTACACATTTTATCCTGTTTCAAGAATGAGATTTCTCTTCACAGATATTTGAATAAATGGGCACGGGGATGGGGAGGAGAAACACCCTAGTTATAGGTTTGTTTCCCCAGAAACACTGTAATTTACAGCCTGCTGTAGTCTGTCATGCATCCATTAAAACATTTTTTCCAATGGAGTTTTTCATTCTCTGTCAGGAATATTATATCTCTCTGTGACCCCATTAATGAACTCCCAGTTTCAGTATTTGGAAAATGTAAATGTAGCTATTGCAGCTGTATGGCCCGTTCTTCCTTTCTAGCTGTGAATTCTGCAGGTTCCATTTGAAGAAATTTTAGATCCAGTACATAGTGGTGGGTTCCTACCGGTGCGGTCCACTCTACAGCACCGGTAGCGGCCCGCTGGTGACGTCACAGTACCGGTGCGGTCGGTTGCCGGTGCCTGGGCGCCACCATTTTTTAAAAAAAATTTTTTTAATTGTTTAAAAAATTTTCTTCTGCGCATGCCCAGAAGCCGAGCTTCCGGCACTGCGCATGTGCTGCCTTCCTACCCCACAGTGAGTCCAAGCAGGGGAGAATGGCTGAGGGAGCGTGTGAGACGCTGAAAGAACGGGCGACAGGAGCCTAGGATCATCGAATGGGGAGAAGCATTCAGGCCGGATGGAGCCTCCTAGAAGAACCGCTGCTGCGGTCTTGCCGCTCCCACTGCGGGGGGCTGCGTTGCGGGTGGGCAATGCCCCCCGCTTCTCCAGCCTCTGCCAAGCTCCCAAGGCCCACGCCCACCCGGTCACATGGCTGGCAAGCCACACCCACAAAATAAGCCACACCCACAGAGTGGTAGTAAAAAAATTAGGAACCCGCCCCTGGTACATACCCTGTAATCTAGATTTTCTCCTTGTACGCGTCTATGCAGCTTTCACCATATCATTCCATGCTTGATACATGGTTTCAAATCTAGCCCTCCTTTTTAATATGCCGACTATATAGCTATCAATCCCATTTATGGCTTTTCGGCGTTGATTAGAGTTTGCAAAAGGCGCCTTATAATTTCTTAAGGTTTAATTAAAACCACATTTACTTCTTCTTGCAGCATAATAATGAAGAAATTAAATAATCTTGGCTTCAGTTTAAATCTCTGTGTATTCCATGGTATTAGCTCTAGACTCATTTGTCTATTAATTCTTAATTTTTTTCTGGTCATTTAAAAAGTAACTAGGTGCAGAAGTTGCTTGATCATAATTTTAAAAAAACACCTTACGTTACAAATAGCATGTACTGAGATATGCTAATTGGAAGCATTAAAAAAGAATTGTTGGAATGAAAAGTTAGAAAAGAAGTACATAAATTAAGAATATTTGCTTGGTTTTAATTCTGGAAAACCTCTTAAAAAGATCTAACCTCTTAAAAGGATTCCAAACACTAATGGGAAAACTAGGGAATTGCTTTTCTATTCATTTTTAGTTTTCTGTACTTTTAACTTTTTGAAAAAAAAGTATTTAATAAAAATTATATACATATAAAAAGGAAGTATAAAAAGAAAGACTATGGATGAGGAAAAATACATTTCAGAGATGGCTGCAAAAAAGAGACAAAAGTAATATGCATCGATAGAAAAAGAATGAGGTTGTAATAGGGGTGGGTTCCACTTACCTTCCCTACCGGTACGCATCGCGACGGAAGTGTGCCCCATCACAACATACAAAACACCCGGAAATGACCCTCTGTACATGCACAGACTTTTTTTTTGCAAACTGCGGCGACCGGAGAACCGGTTCAGGAGCATGGACCGCCAGTCATCGAGTGGCGATAAATTTCCACTACCAGTTCAACTGTTTCAACCTTCTTCATAGCTGCCTCTGCCTGTGGAATACTCTGCTTTCTGAGATCCAGCTGATCCCTTCTCTCCTAGCCTTCCAGAAGGCCTTGAAGACCTGGCCTTTCCCATCCCATTGAGATAATGTGTTTTAATTTTCTAGTTTTTATGTTTTTACATTTATTGTTTTGTTATTGCTTGAGAGATGCCCAAGATTATGTTACATGAGATGTTAACTTTGAAATAAATAAATATTGAATGAAAAAGGATCACCCCTTGTCTCCAATTCAGTAAATACAGAGATGGATCTTTCTGAGGAAAATGTGACTGATGGAAGAATTACCACATCAGTGCTTACCAGGAAGTGTGGGAAGAGTGCAGTAGGATTGTGGATAGAGATTGAGGGATCAGCTAATAGGTGTTGGTAGCTTAGTTCTCTACATCCTAGATCTGTATGAGTGTATATCAGGGGTGGGCTTCAAAAATTTTAGCAAGGGGTTCTCTGCTCGGTTGCTGGGTGGGAGTGGCCATGATGGGAGTGGCCTAGTTGGCCTCCTGCACCATGGTGGGGGAACATTTTTGCCCTCACCGGGCTCCGGAGGCTTTCCTTGAGCCTCCAGGAGGGCGAAAATGGCCTCCCCAGGCTCCGGAGACCCTCCGGAGGCCCTCCGGAGGCCAGAAACGGGCCCATTTTTGGCCTTCCTGAACTTCCAGTAGACCCATTTTTTGCCTTCCCCGAGCCTTCACGTGTGTTCTGCACTTACCTGCATCCAAAATGGGCTGCTTGGGGATTCCTGGGAGGGGAGGGGAGGGGTGGGTGGGGCCAGCCAGGAGTGGGATTTGGAAGTTCTCCAAACTGCACAGAATCTTAGCTAGAGGTTCTCCCAAACCCCTGCGAACCCCAGCAGCCCACCCCTGGTGTATAAGGCACATCAGAGTTGTAAAAGGAGACAAAGAAGGATTAAATTTAAAAGAAGCAAAGAAAATACAGATCAATTTTGATGGCAATAAAATACTCTTGGGAGGGAAGAACCAAAGAGGGACCTTCTACAAGAGTGATTGGCAAGAAAAATAAAAATGATAAAATTGTTTGGATGAAACTGAAATGATAGAATTCTGGAAGAAGCATGCTGAAAGTATGTACGGGCGTGGCAGAAAAGAACGGCATTGAAATGAATGCTATAAACGTTGATAGCCAAAAAATAAATGATGAAACAGAAGTCATAAATACTGGGAGAAAATTAAAATTATAGGACTATGGATGTTGTAGAGACTATAACAGGAGTAATGTGTAGTAGCTTTTGGCTTGTTCAATGTATGCGTGAACACTGCATTCAAGTCTGATGACTAGGCTATTATATTATACAAAGGGAAAAATAATGACAGCGAATGCAAACATTACAAAGCAATTTGCTAAGCATTATTTGATCGGTATTTGGTAGAATTTTGATTCAAATGGTATGAGAGGTGACAATGAGCAAAATTTGGGAAGTGCAGTGCAGCTTTATATCAAGCTGGGATTATACACAAAAGATTTTTGCTTTTCAGAAGGTCATGGAGAAATGCGGAAATGTGAGATTTTATTGCAAGTTGGGAGTGTACATAAAAGATTTTTTGCTTTTCAGAAGGTCATAGGGAAATGTAGGAATGTGATATTTTATTGCATGTTTGTTGATTAGACAGAGCATAGACAGATTAAATGAATAAGATTGTTTTATAGAAGTTTTCCATGCATATGGAATTTGGGTATGTGTTAAAGCATGCAAGGAATACTTAGTGAATTGATCAACACTGAGCAAAAAGCAAGACAAGAATGTGCATTATGCTCTTTGTCATTTATGTAGTCATGGATAAGATATAAAGAATGTCTATGATGATCCTGGAAGAATATCTATCAGGGATAAATGCAGTGGTGGGTTCCTACCGGTGCTGTCGACTCTGCCGCACCGGTAGCGGCCGGCAGATTATGCAATTTGCCCATGATGGCTCCGGTGCTGTCTTCACTGGTCTGTCACGCGTCACCATCTTTTTTTCAGAATTTTTTGGTGCAAAAGCAAAATCTCACGAAGGGACATGGGCGCGCGTGCGTCCCCTCACAAGATTTTGGCAATTTTTGCTTTCTGCGATGTGCGCGCAGCAAGGTAAGAGAGCAACCTGCCCCTGGATATATGTGTATATGCTACTTGCAGGTGAGGCTATATTGTTGGCAGAGAATTGTAATTATTTCCAGCAAATGTTAGCCAGTAGAATATAACTCTGTAGCAGCTCTAGGGCTTCCAATATTAAATGGTAATGGAAGTGAAATTGAGATTACACAAAGTTTAATAGAATAATGGAGCTGATCATCTATTCTTTGTTGGGTTTTTAGGAAAGTAATTTATCTTTTTTTTAACTTTGCTTATTTCTACTTCTCATTGCTGTTAAGAAGACACAATATAGAGTATATAGAAGGGGCAAGTTGAAGATTATACTAAATATTTATCTCCTTTTTCCAAGCAACTCCTTCCTTCCTTCCTTCCTTCCTTCCCTCCTTCCCTCCCATAAATCTTAATCCTCTGAAGACCTTAGTATTTAGTATTAATGTCAAAGAAATAAACTCATTTCATATTATACTTTTTTTATCAGTGTCATACTTTGCATTCATTATACAACTTAAGCAACCTTATGTTCATTAACATCCTAATTTAACACTGGTATAATTGTTTTCTCATCTTTAAAGATTTAATTTATTTTAATCACTTAATCATCTATTATGTTCTATCCCACTGTACTCTACTATTATCAGTGTTCTATATTAGGGATATCACAGACTGGGCCACAGACTGGTTCCAGACTGCAGCCTATTAGGGACCGGCCAGGCCACCCAAGTGGCAGGTGAGCAAGCAAAACTTCATCTGCGTATGCGCGGAATCTAGGTTGCATGTGAAACCATCCAACCCAATCCAAGGAAGACATATTTTTTAAAAAACCGGTCTCTGGAGCCACAAGGTTGGGGACAGCTGTTCTATAACACACTACTCATATTTTATAAAACAATTAACTAATTAACTTGGGGGGGGAAAGAATCTGTTATTCTATGCTAGAACAATAAAGATATTCCTCGAATCCCTGTCATGTCTGCTTCTTAATCTTGGTTGACAAATAGGGAATCAAACTATGAAATACTAGATGTGTGAAAAACAGCTTTGAAAAACATGCTGCTGACATTTTAACATTATTAACCTAAAAATATTTTTAAAAATTAAAATCAGCCATATTAGTTTATTATTATTTGTATTTCAATCTCGTAGGGAGATTGTTTCTAAACAAAATGAACAAAATAATATCCAAAGTAGAGAAAAGTAGAGTAGAGAAAAGACTTATTAAGATAACCCAATAAAAAAATGTTTAGCATTTGCACATGTCTAGAATTCTTAATCAGCCAAGATGTTACAGAAAATAGGGAAGTGAAGGAAACAAGGAAAACTCCTAAGGCCATAGGTTTCAGGCATGAAGTCTGCCTTTCAAAAGAAACTTCATGATGCAGATAGTAGACAGAATGTAAAAGTCAGTAGTAGTTGTTCTGACCTAGGCTTTTCCCAAACCACGAAGCAGACTCCTCGATAAAACCTCTTTTATTTAATGTACAGTGAATTTCTCTCCAGCAAAGTCTTTCCTCTCCCACAGTCTTTCAAGATAGTTCACAATTACCGACCTTTATCAGGCTTGGAGAGTGGCCAGGCCAATATCTTTCAGATGCCGCAATACTTGGCAAGAATGTAGGAATGAACTAATTAAGCAAACTAATTGTCTTCTGCAAACTCCCCTCCCCATTCGCTCCTCTTTTATTCCCTAGGGGAGGGGCCATTCATCGTCCACCTATGGCCTTACTCCCAAGTCGATCCTTGTTCCTTAGCTGTTCCCTTCATCTGGCAAATCTGCGCATGCGCACACTGGGAACAGGCTCCAGCTGTTCGTCTGCCTCACTGATGTCTGACTCCAAAGGCAACTGATAACTGTCAGACTGCCCTGGCCCCATCTCTGCCTCCGATGCAGAGCACTCGTCCAAGCCTGCCCCAGACTCCAGGACTGGCCCATGTTCCTCCCCAACCTCCTCACTGTCTGAATCTGCTGCCAGCTCTGCTAGCCACTCTTGGGCCACAACAGTAGTGGTGTTGGTGCCAACAAAAATTCAAGTGC